>CAWUDS030003356.1:0-17255 GCA_963859935.3 Lathyrus sativus
ACTGTGAATTCTCTGAATTTTTCCAGAAATTATTCCAACTTCATCTTCCTCACTGATTAACCTCCAACCATCTTCATCAACCGTCGCCTGAAACCGCCAAAAACACCAGAATCTTCATCTTCTCCGATTCAATCTTCATCGTCCTCATTGTTTTTTTCCAGAAATCTTCAAGCTCTCCTCAAGGTTCTTCATCCTCGCTCATCAGATCTCCAGAGAATCTTCAAGAATCGTCTCCAGATTTTCTTCGTAGCTTCTTCATGTTCATCACCTTCAATATTTTCCAGATTTCGTCACCGATCTCTCTCAAACCAGATCTGAAGCTGCCATCCACCATAAGCGAACTGTTTCCAGATCTTCATCATCAAGATTCATCAAGGTTCCTCAATATTCATCAACATCGTCCCCAAGATCTTCAACAACTCCTCAAAGCATCTCAAGAACATCGTCAGGCGTCCTTCAGTTCTATAATCCTCGTGGATCTTCACCACCAAAGCTTCGTCGCCGCCGACGATCTTCAAACGCCAAAAAAAAGGGAAGGATCTCTTCGGAGGCTCATCGCATCCTTCAAATCTTCACCGGAAGTGTTCTTCAGACTCCTCGATCGTCAGCTCACTAACGTTCTTCTTCGCCAGATTCACAAGAACACCAATACTTCAAGATTCTCCTGCAACTTCCTCCAGGTTTGCTCTGAACGCTTCATCCATGGTAGTTTTTTCTTTTCGTGTTTTAGTTGAGATCTAGATGGTGTTTGTGAGATGGATTATTGAGAGTTGTTAGGGAGTTTCAGAGGCGAGAGGTTTAGGGTTGATAGATTGAGAGATGGAGAGAGTTTTGTGAGAGGTCTCAGAGATTGTGAGGGAGAACGACGCTAGGGTTTCATGTTTGGGAGATGAACAGTAGTACTAGATTGGAATGTTAGAAGATTTTTAGGGTTTGATGTTGCTGAAATTGGGTTGAATGAATCTCGGGCCTTAGGCCCATTGCACAAGTTGCTGATCTACCCCTGTTATTTCCATTCACACCCCCTCCCCTGGAATGGAATACGTTTGGGCCTAACCCAGTTTACTGCTTACACCCCCCATTGGAAGCCCAACCCGGAATGCAAGCGAGTTACTCGCTATTTGCACCCCCGCTGCTTGCTTATCTTTTGGTGTTTTTCTGAATAAGACTGGGCCCAGCGTATTGCTGGCTGCACCCCCCATCCTGGGCCCAATATAGTTCCTGTATTGTAAATATTGTTGTTGGCGCCCCCCCCCCCCCCCCTGCTATAGTATTTTAATTGAATTTTTATTTTATTTCATTTTGCATTGTTTACAAAATAATTCATAATAAATCAAAAAATGATCATTTCAACATGGGATTTTTCCTCCATTTAAATAATTGTCTCAAGTAAATTGTGGGAAAATAAAAATAGTATTTTAATAATTTTTCCATTTATGGTGATTTTTTACATTTTAATTGCTTTTAGTTTCATTTTGTTTGTACATACATTTTGGTGAATTTTGTTTAGGCATTTAAATTCATATTTTGATTCCGTTATTTTTGTACTAGTTAGATTAGAACATCAAGTTCCCCCTGGATTTATTCCACATTTTTGTGGATTAATCTTGATTAGTTTTGATTAGAGAACATTAGGGTGATAGTTTTAGGGTTCAAACTCAACATAGGTGCATTCTAACATTTTCTTTTGGGGTTTTTAACACGAATTAGGTTATGGGACATATAGGGTATGTAGGGTAGATATAGAAATCCCCTTAGAATAAATCTTAGAATTTTAAATACTATTTTGCTATTTTTAGTATATTTTGCAAATAGTGTGATTGTTTGGTGTTCCCATTTGGGGTTTATATTGCTTGCTTGGGCTTTTGGGTTTTTATTTGGGGTATGGGGCTTGGTTTGGGCTTGTGGAAGCATGAAGAATAAAGGGAGAAGATTGAATACAAAGATCAAGGTTGATGCATGAAGATTGCTTGGATTGAAGATGCTGATTGAAGACATAGGAAATAATAGGAATAAGCAGAGCCATAGAATAGACTGAATTGTTTTGTACAAACATGGATGGCTTCATGTGCTTCCATTCCTCTCTATGACATAAAGTCCCTATATGGTATTCACCTCTCTCCTTAGGAGGGATAAGTGGCCGTACCTTAGAGGTAGAACTTTGAGAGAACCACTCTTCTTTAATGCTAAACTATTCATAGACTTCCTTTGGTCGTCAATGAACTATTTAACATTCAATTCATCTTGTTAAGTGACTATCATCCAGGAGAGCATGCCTTGAAGAAAGAAGCCATTGAAGATAGAGATGAAGATCAAAGATTGACCAAGATGAAGATTATTCATGTCAAAGCTGTGCAACTGTTAAAGCTAGGGTTTTCTGCTGTTCGGAGCTATTTGCTGTCTGATGCTGTCAACTGGTTAAGATTCTGTGCTTGCTTGAGCTTGGTGATTTCTTGGAGAGGGAAGCTTGTTGTAGCTTGGGTATCATTGGAGTTTGACTTTGGGGTTCACTTGAAGATGTTGCTGTTTATCAACTGTCAAAGTTGGGTGTTGTTCAGAGTTGTAAGAACAGAGTATGCCTAAGAGGGGGGGGGGGGTGAATTAGGACTTTTGAAATTTTTCCGGTTTTTATATGGTTCTTGAAAATATACTGGATGGTGTTCTTGGTTATGGAAAGCAGTAAATCAACAGAAAGAAAAAGACACAAAATCTATAGTGGTTCCCCTCACAATCCGAGAGTACTCCACTCCCCTTTCAACATGAAAGAGAGTTTTCACTATTGTTTAAAACAGTACAACCTATCACACCATCAACTGGTGAGGCCTACTATCAAACAATAAAACTAACAAGTGTACAAGAACAA
The DNA here is from genome assembly GCA_963859935.3 of Lathyrus sativus. Lineage (NCBI taxonomy): Eukaryota > Viridiplantae > Streptophyta > Magnoliopsida > Fabales > Fabaceae > Lathyrus > Lathyrus sativus. The sequence continues at coordinate 2,864 of CAWUDS030003356.1, forward strand.
TCCTCTTGTAAACACTCACCCTTGTGTCCAACAATCCTGGATCACAAGTCAAAAATAAAATAATTGTAATGAATTTGGTTTGAGAATAACTATCAAAGTGATCTTCTCCAATGAATCAAAATTCACTCTTCGTAATTTTTCAATACAAGTGTTCAATGAATATGAAATTTTCAATGCAAGTATGAACACTTTTTGAAAAATGAATTTGATTCTAAGATAATTTTAAAATGAGTATTGGAGGTTGAAAAGTTTTGAGTTATGTTCTATATTGGTTGTTTTTCAAAAAATGAAAAACTCAGAATTTATATGAGTAAAATAACCTTTCAGAAAAGGTATAATTTTAAAAGATTCAAACCATGAAAAGGTATGTTTTTAAAATAATTTTTGAACTTGAAACAAAGCAATTTTTCACTGCACGTTCAGTGTTAATCGGTTAACCCATATGGTTAATCGGTTAACACTGGTACGTTAGCCCAGAAAATTCAAAATTCAAATTGGTTAACCGGTTAACCTATATGGTTAATCGGTTAACACTGCTAATTTTCAGAAAAATGTTTTTTTTAAAATAATGTTATACCATTTTTAAGGTTTCAAAAACATGCTTATGTATTATGCACAAATGATTGATGTTTTTGAACACTTGTATATCAAATTATAAAGGTGGATTTGATATACCAGTAATGCAGCCAAGTCTGGAAGAATCATAGTTCCATATGTAGCTTGACTTGATCTTGATGACTTTGAACGGCTTGTCTTTTTGCAATCAAGAGATGACTTTGAGTAGTATTGACATCATCAAAACTTGAGACTGAAGCATGCTTCTACATTCTCCCCCTTTTTGATGATGGCAATCAAAAATGTTGTGCGATATCTCTTGGTTCTTGATCTGGTTCTCCCCCTATGTCTAGCAACTCCCCCTATCTTAACAGAGGAAAAGAAATCTGCACACAGAGAGACATTAAAAGAACCAAGCTCTTCTCCCCCTTTGACATCAGCAAAAAGGAAGAGCTTTCAAAGAAATCACAAGATAGCAGTATATATAGTAATAAGCACATGCAAAGCCAAGTAAACACAAAGCACAAACAGTAGTACATATAAAATGCAGCAAATAGAAATTGTACTTGTTACAATAAAACATAGTTCAAATGAAAGCATAAAAACTTAAAACTAGAAAGCAAAGCAATAAAAACAACAGCAGCAGCATATTCTCTAAAAATCCTCATCCGCCATATCCTCCTCCTCTTCTTCATCATCACTATCAACCTCTTCTTCAATCTCGTCGTCCACAACTCGGGTGCTGGAATGTGGAGGGTTAAGAATGAGGTTTCTAAGGGAGGCAATTGCTCGGGAGGTCTCTCTATGCATATTCATGGATTCTCGATGCTGGTTCATCATGGTTGTGTAGAGAAACTCACTGGTAAAACCCCCTTCAGGCATTGGATAAGCGTGATGCACAGGACCGTCATCAGTATACCTGTAGGTACCGTCAGTCGCCTTGATGATTCCAGTATTCTTCACAATATTAATCTCATTGATCTCATTAGTTGTAGGTTTCATCTTAGATGATGGTTCTCTGTTGAGGTCAAGTTCAGTTAATTCCAGAATTCTAGAAACCAAGCGAGCATACGGCAGCCGGGTAATGCAATGAAGTTGTTGCTGCAGATGATACATAATAGTCAAAATCCAATTGACTCTGATGCGATTCTTAATAGCAAAGATCAGCTGCATTTCCAAGTCGTTGATCTGAGAGTGATTTGAGTCCTTTGGAATGAGGACATAGCAGATAATGTAGTGAAGCATTCGATCAGATACTGTCAGATTCTTGGCATAGCATAGCATACGAGCAGTGCGAGAGTTTGCAATAACGGTTTCTTTTGGGAACCTGCAAATCTGATAGTAATACTCCATTTTATCATAGTTTGCCCAGGGTCCATCTACATGGTTTACACCTTTCCTCAGGAAGCATCCCTTTGATGGAATCTTAAGGTGTCTAGCAAGAGTGGATAAATTCTCAACAAACTCATGATCTCTAATGGTGGACCGGATCATGTGGTTCTCATCCATGTCTAGATATACAGGCATTTTATTCATAAAAGCTTTAACCAGATCAGGATAGATAATACCAGAGTCGGTGACGAACTTGTCGATACGCTGATATTCCAACAGAGTAGGAAAATCAAAAGATATTGCAGGAAAAGCTCGAAGATTCACATACTTTACCGGCATAAGTTGACGAACACGCACTTTGAAATCCATCCGTCTCTTTTTGGTGGTTTCCATTGGAATACTGTCGTCATCTGATTCTGATGCAGAATGATGTTCTGGAAGTTTTCCCTTGCCGCGGTTTGATGCTGAAGCCATGGATGGAGGTTTGAGAGAACTGGGGTTGTGGGTTCTGAGGAAGTTAGGGTTTGAGAAGTTGTGGGGAGTTTTTCCAACTTTTAAGAGTGGGAGAGAGAAGTTAGGATTTTAAGAGGGAATGTGGATTTTGGATATGGATGTGGATATTTAAGAGAATATGGACCACACAAAATATATAAAGAAAAATATAAAATTTTTCAAAAATTTAATTAATTTTCGTTTCTGATTTTTTGAAAAATTAACAGTGTTAATCGGTTAACCATATAGGTTAATCGGTTAACACATTAAAAAATTTAATCAGAATTGAAAATCCAACAGTGTTAATCGGTTAACCCATATGGTTAATCGATTAACATGCTCGAATTTTTGAAAAATACATAAAAAATAGAATGCATACACATGAAAACATATCACAAATAATGCATACATATAATAGAGACAAAGATCAGATGTCACCTTCATCAAGAATCCCAAGTTCTCTCCGAATTTTGTAGAATGATTCTTTTTCCAAAAGGCTTGGTGAAGATGTCGGCGAGTTGGTTGTGTGTGTCGACGAAAGTAACATCAACATCTCTGTTTAATACGTGATCTCGAAGGAAATGATGTCGGATATCGATGTGCTTTGTTCTGGAATGCATAACGGGATTCTTTGTGATATTTATGGCACTAGTATTGTCACATCGTAGAGGAATGCATCCGAGGTCAACACCATAATCCAGAAGTTGTTGTTTCAGCCATAAAATCTGTGCACAGCAACTTCCTGCGGCGATGTATTCTGCTTCGGCGGTGCTGAGTGCTACACAAGCTTGCTTCTTGTAGGCCCATGATACTAGAGCATTTCCGAGAATATGACATGTACCACTTGTACTTTTTCTATCGGTTTTGCATCCTGCATAGTCAGCGTCAGAATAACCAACTAAAGAACAAGTACTACCTTTAGGATACCATAATCCGACGTTGGTCGTCCCTTTGAGATACTTGATAATTCTCTTCACAGTAGTGAGATGCGATTCCTTCGGATTTGCTTGGAAGCGCGCACACAAACAAACACTAAACATAATGTCAGGACGGCTTGCCGTCAAATATAGTAATGAACCAATCATACCTCGATATTTAGTAATATCAATTGGAGTACCAGATTCATCTTGATCAACATACGTTCCGGATCCCATAGGAGTAGACATCATCTTGCAACTATCCATATCGAATTTCTTTATTAATTCCTTACAGTACTTGGATTGGTTGAGGAAGATTCCATCCTTGGTTTGCTTGATTTGTAGTCCAAGAAAATAATTTAACTTTCCCATCATGGACATCTCGAATTCTTCTCGCATCATGAGTGAGAATTCTTCGCACAGTTCTTTGTTTGTTGATCCAAATATGATGTCGTCGACGTAGACTTGTACTAACAAGGTGTTACCCTTGATCTTCTTTATAAACAGCGTCTTGTCAACCTTTCCTTTTGTAAATCCTTTCTCACATAAGAAGTTGCTAAGGCGATCATACCATGCTCGTGGTGCTTGTTTTAAACCGTAGAGAGCCTTCTTCAGTTTGAAAACATGTGAGGGATTTTTGAAGTCTTCAAAACCCGGAGGTTGTTTGACGTAGACTTCCTCATTAATGTACCCATTCAGGAAAGCGCTTTTGACATCCATCTGGAATAACTGAAAATTCATAGAACACGCGTAAGCAAGTAGTAATCTAATTGCTTCTAACCTTGCTACCGGAGCGAATGTTTCATCAAAATCAATTCCTTCCTCCTGGTTGTAGCCTTGTGCGACCAATCTTGCCTTGTTACGAACTACAATCCCATTCTCGTCAAGTTTGTTCTTGAACACCCATCTGGTTCCTATAATATGCTTATTGTCCGGTCTTGGTACAAGGGTCCAAACTTGATTTCTTTCAAATTGATTAAGTTCTTCTTGCATTGCTATAATCCATTGGTCGTCGCCTAAAGCTTCATCGATCTTTGATGGTTCAATTTGAGATACAAACGCCATGTTGAGACAAGCATCCTTTAAATTAAGTCGAGTTGCAACGCCTTGACTAATATCACCAATAACTTTATCAATTGGGTGATCTCTGTGTGTTCTCCATTCTTTCGGAAGATCTTGATTTTCTTGAGTAACATCTTCTTGTAATATTGTTTGATCTTTTGAAACAATTTCTTCATTTTGTGAAGTATCTACAAAATCATCATCATCATCCAAAACAATATTATCCTCTTTCGAGGGGTTAGTCTCATCAAACGAAACATGAATGGACTCTTCAATGGTAAGAGTTCTTTTATTAAAAATTCTAAAAGCTTTACTATAAAGAGAGTAACCAAGAAATATACCTTCGTCGGACTTCTCATCAAACTTACCGAGATTGTCCTTATTGTTGTTGAGAACGAAGCATTTGCAGCTAAATATGTGGAAGAATGATATATTCGGTTTCCTTCCGTTGAACAACTCATACGAAGTCTTTTTGAGTAGCAGTCGAATATTCACGCGGTTACTTACAAAGCATGTCGTGCTTACCGCTTCTGCCCAAAAATATTTTGGAAGATTTGTGTCGCTGAGCATTGTTCTAGCAAGTTCAACTAGTGAACGATTCTTCCGTTCTACGACGCCGTTTTGTTGAGGAGTTCTTGGTGCCGAAAAATTATGAGAAATTCCATGTTCTTCGCAAAATTCTTCAAAGTCTGAATTTTGAAATTCTCCACCGTGGTCGCTTCTTATGGAGGCTATAGTGAGTGACTTCTCATTTTGAATTTGTTTTGCATACTTTTTGAATGCTTTAAACGCATCATTTTTCTGCACTAAAAACATTGTCCAGGTATATCGAGAAAAATCATCAACAATAACTAAAGCATAAATACTACCTCCAAAGCTCTTCGTTCTTGATGGACCAAAAAGATCCATGTGCAACAATTGAAGTGGTCTTGATGTAGAAACCACTTGCTTGGATTTAAAAGTTGTCTTGGTCTGTTTTCCCTTTTGACATGCATCGCATAATTTATCCTTGATGAATTTTATCTTCGGAAGCCCAACAACCAGATCATGCTTGATTAATTTGTTTAAATGCTCCATGTGGATGTGAGCAAATCTTTTATGCCAAAGCCATGCCTCGTTGTTGTTCGCCATAAGACACTTTACCTTCAAGGAAGAGTCATCAAAAGAGATCATAAAAATATTATTATATCTTTTACCTTTTAGCAGAATCTCATGAGTGACTTCGTGTTCGATCAGGCATTCCTCCTTTGTGAAGTTGATTTTGAACCCTTTGTCACACAATTGACTGATGCTAAGTAGGTTATGCTTAAGGCCTTCAACAAAAAGAACGTCTTCGATGATTGTACATGGAGGTGCACCAATGGTTCCAACTCCAAGAATTTTTCCTTTATTATCATCACCGTAAGTGACGTATCCTTTGGCCTTTAATGATAGACTTGAAAATTTATTTATATCTCCCGTCATATGCTTCGAGCAGCCACTATCAAGATACCATTGATTTTTGGTTGTCTTCAAGCATACCTACAAAACAAAATTAGGTAGTGTTAGGTACCCAAATTGCTTTGGGTCCTTGATAGTCAGTACCTTTTTCCACCCACACATAATGCCCCTTTGCAACACCAATATTACGTACATAGCAGGCATTAGGTGTGTGCCCTTTAATACCACAATAAAAACATGTAGGTTGAAAAAGACTTCTATATCTAGGAATATAATTCTTTTTCTTATTAATTCTTTTCTTGTTATGATTTTGATGTTGAGTTTTAGAAGTGCTTGTCTCTTCCTTCACAATTTGTTCACTTGCTCTTACAAAAATGGTCTTATTGGTGTTTGGTTTTGAAAATTTAGAATATCCCAATCCACTTTTATCATTAGGATACCTTTGATGTTTAAGAATCTCTTCCAAGCCAATTTGACCTTTTTCGTATCTTTCTAAAACTCTTTTAAGTTGAACAATTTGAAAAGACAAAGACTCACAATTCTTACATACAAGACTTTGTTTTTCATCCATCACTTTTTGTTTTTCATCTTCAATATTTTTCAAGAAATTAGAATTTTGTTTTTCTAAAAGTAAAATTCTTTTCTTTTGTGATGAGATGTCTTTATACAAAGTCTTGCACTCTTTTAGAAGTTCATCTATAACTTCTTGTGCATCATTATCATAGACAGAAAAATTACTAAAAAACCTCATTTTCGTCATCGGAATGGTGAGAGGCCATTAAGGCAATATTTGCGCATTCATCGCTATCTGATTCCGATGATGAACTCACTTCGTTGTCGTCCCATGCGACATAAGCCTTCTTTGTTTTGAAATCCTTCTTGCCCTTGAATTTTCCTTTATTTGCGAGTTTTGGGCAGTCTGGCTTTATGTGACCTTGTTTTCCACATTCATAACATGTAATTTCTTGGTTTGATGTGGATGCCTCCTTTTTCCTGAAATGTCTATTCTTTTTAGAAAACGAAGAAGTTTTATTATTATTGAAAAACTTACCAAGCTTCTTTACTAGAAGCATGAAATTTTTGTCTTCGGAAGATTCGTCAATTTTGTCATCCTTTGTGTCAGTCTTCAAGGCAATTCCTTTGGACTTCTTGTCTTGACTTTCATGTTTCTCAAGCCTTCCAAGTTCCAGTTCATGCTCTTGAAGTTTCCCGAATAATGAAGCGGATGTCATTGTTGAAAGACTTTTCTTTTCCGAAATGGCGGTCACCTTTGGTTGCCATTCTCTTGTCAAGGATCTTAGGACTTTTAAGTTGAGATCATCGTTGGTGAAGGTATTCCCAAGAGCAATCAGGTGATTTGTTAGATGAACGAACCTCTTTTGCAAGGAAACAATAGATTCACCGGGCTGCATACGGAACATCTCATATTCTTGACTTAACGTGTTATGTCTTGATCTTTTTACTTCTGTTGTTCCTTCATGCGTTTCTACCAAGGTATCCCAAATTTGTTTTGCCGATTTACACTGTGATATGCGAAAGAATTCATCCATACTGAGAGCGCTTTGAAGTATGTTGATTGCTTTCTTCTCATTCAAGATTCTCTTCTTGTCATCTTCATCATATGAGGATTTAATCTTTGGGGTTCCAACACCATTTACCACACTTGTAGGAACATGTGGACCAGTTTCAACGGTTTCCCATATACCATCTCCTTGAGCCTCAAGATGTGCCTTCATACGGATTTTCCAAAAATCAAAGTATTCTCCAGAAAAGAGTGGTGGTTTGTTACTACTTCCACCATCCTTGAAAACCGGGTTGGTACTTGCGGAAGCCATACTGAATCGTTAGGAACAGGTTACCTTAACCTGCTCTGATGCCAATTGTAAGAACAGAGTATGCCTAAGAGGGGGGGTGAATTAGGACTTTTGAAATTTTTCCGGTTTTTATATGGTTCTTGAAAATATACTGGATGGTGTTCTTGGTTATGGAAAGCAGTAAATCAACAGAAAGAAAAAGACACAAAATTTATAGTGGTTCCCCTCACAATCCGAGAGTACTCCACTCCCCTTTCAACATGAAAGAGAGTTTTCACTATTGTTTAAAACAGTACAACCTATCACACCATCAACCGGTGAGGCCTACTATCAAACAATAAAACTAACAAGTGTACAAGAACAATCCTCTTGTAAACACTCACCCTTGTGTCCAACAATCCTGGATCACAAGTCAAAAATAAAATAATTGTAATGAATTTGGTTTGAGAATAACTATCAAAGTGATCTTCTCCAATGAATCAAAATTCACTCTTCGTAATTTTTCAATACAAGTGTTCAATGAATATGAAATTTTCAATGCAAGTATGAACACTTTTTGAAAAATGAATTTGATTCTAAGATAATTTTAAAATGAGTATTGGAGGTTGAAAAGTTTTGAGTTATGTTCTATATTGGTTGTTTTTCAAAAAATGAAAAACTCAGAATTTATATGAGTAAAATAACCTTTCAGAAAAGGTATAATTTTAAAAGATTCAAACCATGAAAAGGTATGTTTTTAAAATAATTTTTGAACTTGAAACAAAGCAATTTTTCACTGCACGTTCAGTGTTAATCGGTTAACCCATATGGTTAATCAGTTAACACTGGTACGTTAGCCCAGAAAATTCAAAATTCAAATTGGTTAACCGGTTAACCTATATGGTTAATCGGTTAACACTGCTAATTTTCAGAAAAATGCTTTTTTTAAAATAATGTTATACCATTTTTAAGGTTTCAAAAACATGCTTATGTATTATGCACAAATGATTGATGTTTTTGAACACTTGTATATCAAATTATAAAGGTGGATTTGATATACCAGTAATGCAGCCAAGTCTGGAAGAATCATAGTTCCATATGTAGCTTGACTTGAAAGATAGCTTGACTTGATCTTGATGACTTTGAACGGCTTGTCTTTTTGCAATCAAGAGATGACTTTGAGTAGTATTGACATCATCAAAACTTGAGACTGAAGCATGCTTCTACAAGAGTTGCTGCTGTAGGAGCTGGTGTGCTGTCAGGGCTGGTGTGGGGTTTGCTGTATTGTTTGTTAATTTCCCCTTAGGGTTGAAGTGAATTTGTTTCACCTTGCTCATTGTTTTCTAGGTTCGAGGTTGAGTGGGACTCCCTTGCCTCGCTTGTACTGTTGCATTCATGCATTTTACTGCTTTACTATATATATGTTGTTGCTTTTCCGTTTATCCCTCAGGATCTCTGTTTCTCTCTGCGCGAGAGAGGAATATGACAGACATTAGGCTTTCATCCATGCATGATAACATTAGGGTAGATTTTGATTCCCATTTTAACCATAGGTTTTAGAGTTGATGTTTCTCTTCTATCTCAAAACAATCAAAAAATACAATAAAAGGTTAAACATCAATAAAAGACAGTTCTTGCGTAAAAGACTGTAAACCAATCAAAAGAGTCATTTTTGTCCGCTTGGACCCGTAATCAGGAGAAAATCTTTTTCAGAAGGATAAAAACAATCAAAACAAATCTGTGTCTTCCGTAGCCCGAAATACGTTTGCTCTGATCTTTCATGCTGCATGAAAGTACGTAGGCATAGGATGCGATATCCTAGCGAGCAACCTTCCCCTCCTTTCCCGTAGGTAGGCGAACTACATTGACTCTGAGTTCTCGTTCCAGACGGGAATACGTAGGCATAAAGTGCGATACTTTGCCGAGTCATTTTATTTTCTTTTAACCCAGACCTGTAGAATAGTTAGAATAACAATCCGTACTAGAAAACAAGCGTGGATCCCATCGAGTACGATGGACGTGAGGGGTGCTAATACCTTCCCCTTGCGTAACCGACTCCCGAATCCAGGATTTGGTTGCGATGACCATTCCTTTCCCGTCTTTTCGGTAGGTTTACTCTGAGCGTTTCCTTTCCCTCCGTTGGGATAAATAACGCACGGTGGCGACTCTTCTGTTCAGCCGGCGCCGATTTTCGCAGTAGCGACAGCTGGCGACTCTGCTGGGGACTCCAACGGTTCCCTACGCGAGTCAATCCTTGCGCTTGTTTTCCCGTCGAGGATTTTGTATGGATTTACTTTTTCTGTATTTTACATTCAGCATTATATTTCTGTTATTATTGCTGTGGGTATGAGGGGGTTCTATGATTGAGAGATAAGCCGGACCTGGGCTTGAGTGCACCTAGAATTAGAGTGGAAATTAGTGGGCGCATGCATGCTTTGCATGTACCAGTGTCTCATGAAATCCACGCTCGGACGAGGTTCTTCTAGTTGACTTCTTTTTCAACCCTTTGGGTTGAGGGGGTTGTTGGTTAGTTGGATTGTCGACTCCGGGGACCGATCATTTGGAAGTTGGCTAAGTGAGGCCTCTTTAGGACATGATGATGCCACACCTTCTGGGTATCGTATCATCCATCTTGAAAGTCTGTGACGCCAACGACCGCATAGGATGCCATACCTTGTATCAGTTATTAGGACACCTACCTGTGAGAGGGGTTGGGGCATGCAGGTAACTTGACCTCCAGATTACCGGTTTTCTTGATTGAGATTCAGTGGCGCTGATATTTGAGGACAGCATTCTGAGGTCTGTTGGAGACCAGGTTCGAGTACAGTTTTGGTTTGTTGACACCAGGTTCGAGTAGTGTTATGGGTCTGGTTAAGACCTGTATGATGGATTCTTCTCAGCCAGGGGCACTTGGTCCCTTGCGTGTGCATCTTGCATTTTGCATGACTGTTTGCATTTGCATTTCATTTTGCATATTCATCCTCAGCCGGAACAGGGAGCTTACCCGTTTTGTCCACTTCGTCAGTTGATTTCCCGACATTCGTATTGGACTTGAGTTAGCATCTGGAAAGATCATGGCTTCAGGAGAGCAGAACTTGGTTGTTACTCGGGCGAAGTTTGAATTGTTGAAGTACCAGGTGAGTCAGATCATGGAAGCCATAACAGCTATAAATGGAGGAGGAAACAATGGTCAAAGAGCTCAGATGAACAATGTCGCTCAGCCAATACAAACCCCTGTCAGAGGTCCATATTCTTTCAACGACGCAGAGTGTCACAATTCCACTTTCTCTACGCCAGATTCTCCAAGGATTGTTCCATCTCCAAGAGTTGTTCCGCAAGTTAATACTCAGGGCCCACTGACTGCTGAGTATATTAGAAGACTTCAGACGTTTGAAGATCAGATTGCTGCCCTGGTGAATAAGAATACTCTTGATCTGAATGCTGCGGGCATGTGTTTGGTGTTCGGTCTTGTGTTACCTCCGAAGTTCAAGGTGCCCAATTTCGAGAAATACAAAGGGGATAGTTGTCCGAAGCTACATTTGGTTATGTTCTGCAGAAGAATGACTCTGCACATCACCGATGACAAGCTCATGATTCATTGTTTCCAAGAGAGTTTGATCGGAGCATCTTTGGAATGGTACATGCACTTGCAGAATGATAGTATTAAATCATGGTCGGACTTAGCCAATGCCTTCGTGAAGCAGTACGACTACAACCTGGAGATGGCTCCTTTTCGCGTGCATTTGCAAGAATTATCTCGTGCGGAGAATGAATCCTTTAGGGGGTATGTGCAGAGATGGAGAGAATTGGCTGCTCGTGTTCAACCACCGATTCAGGAGAGAGAAATGGTTAGCCTCTTTTTGGATACTCTGAAGGGCCGTTATTACGACATGATGTTCACTTGTACAAGCTTTGAAGGGTTGATGAGAATGGGAGAGCTTGTTGAGAGAGGACTCAAGAATGGAAAGCTTCGAGATGCTCCTTATATCCCAGTTGATAAGAATGAATCAGGTCTCCGTTCTCGAAAGGAGTGGGAAGAAGGAAGCGGTGTTGTCTCAGAATCTCTAGCATCTCAGGCTCAATTCTCAGACACTTCAAACCAGCAGTCATATTATCGTCAGCCGCGTCGTCACGCCCGACAAAGACCAAGGAAACCTGAAAGGCAGTTTACTCAGCTACCGGTGCCGTACAGTCAGTTGTTGCCAGATTTGGTCGAAAGTGGATTAATAGTGCCGAAAGAGACTAGTCCAACGATCCCGCCTTATCCTTCAGGTTCCGATGCCAGCGCCCGCTATGAGTACCATGTTGGGGTACAGGGGCATTCGACAGAGGATTGTAAGGTGCTTAAAAGCCAAGTTCAGAATTTGCTAGACTCTAACAAGATCTTCGTCACACCTCATGGTTTTGTTCGGATTATTGATTGTCCTTCATCCAGTTGTATGGGTTCGTTAGTCCATGTCAAGGAATACTCCACCGAGAGTGTATGGTCGGGAGAATGTCCAATTGAGAGCTCAGTTGAATATGGGGAAAGTTACTAGAGGTTTCTGCGCCGGGTGTCGCATCTGTTTTCTCTGCTGACTGTTTGGTTTTCGTGCATTGTTGTTTGCTGACCACCACCAGGCTTGTTGGCTGTGTTGCACCCTAAAATTTGCTCAACCTTATTCACTTGGTTTATGTTTCAATATCATTAGCATTTGCATATAGAGTCATGAACATAGGTTACTCATCTACATAGCATAAACATAGCAAGTCAGCTAACAGGGGACCAATCATTATTCTCATCTCTAGAGGCCTATCAAGAGGTTGTTATCCTGATTCAACCTCATTCAAGTCATCAGAAAAGAATTTGGAAGTTATCAAGTCAATGGAGCAAGCAGTTCATCTATCTCCTAACTGAGGGTGTCTGAGGATCAACAAAGAAATGGTGAGCTGTGGGCTGAGCATGGGGAGTATCTAGACATCTTGGAGGACTTAGAAAGTCATTTGGAGAAGGAGACAAGTCATTGGTGAAGTCACAAGAATTACAGTTGAAGACAGTCAACTAGGGTTTCATCTGGGTCAACCCTGGGTCAACTCTAGGTCAATTGACTGATTGAAAGGCATTAAGGGCTATTGGAGAGATGTGGGGTTCATCATTTGACATGAAGAATAAGGATATGTTGTTATGCTAAGAAGAATTCAAGAGAAATCAAGGAGAAGAGGAGTTTCTAAATTAGGGTTTTTGTGTAAAATTCCCTAGTTTAGGACAAACTTCCAAGCAAGATAAGTCAAAATGCAAGCTTCAAATGGATCCTTGGCCAACATGGAACTTGTAGAGGATCTCAAGACCTTTAATTTGAGTGGTGGAAGACATCAAGGAGATTTATAGAACTCAAGTTATGGTCCTTGCAAGTTACAGGTCATCTGAGGTATCTGAAATTTTGTCTGTGAAAGTGACTTAACTTCCAAGCAACTTTTACCCCTCAAGGAGATTTCAAATGAATTTCTGGTCAACATAAGAATTGTACTTCATTGTCTTAGCTTTCTATAATGGTATAGTATGCCTTCATATGATGTGTGGAACTCAACTTATGGTCTTGGCAAGCAAAGGGTATTTTGGTCATTTGTGAATTACAGGTCATTTTAACCTATGTCCAAAACTCATACAAGGAGGCCTCAAATGGAAAAACTTACAACATCAAACTTGCTCCAAATGACATTTTGAGTCTAGAAAAGTGACCATGAGAGATTGGAAATGTCCATAGCACAAGGTTTCGAAATTGGTGAATTTAATGAAGAAAAATGGCTTAAAAAATGAGATTTTTCATATCTTGGCCAAATGATGCAAAATTATAGGTCATTTTGAATGGAAAAGGCATTTTAAAGACATTGGCTAAAGTGGAATTTTGAGTTTAGTTCATAATTTGAGAGTTATTCATGGTTGCTTGAATTGAAAGTTACATAAACCAAATTGAAAAGGAAAAGTGTAAGGGAAACTTCTCCAAGCTTCTAGGAGGTTCTAATGCAACCTATATATTCATGCAAGGGTTGGTGCTCCCATTTTGTTCAAAACCTCCATTTTCATTCATTTTTCCATTCTTGCATAAGCTACTCAAACTCTCACAAATCTCTCTAAACTCTCACATCTTTGGATTGAATCTTCATCATCATCATTCAAACACTAGGATTCACATCAAGAAGTGGTTGAATTGATCAAGAATTGTACCAATTATCTTCTTCACTCCAAGTTGCATTTTCATCAAAAATCCATTAAAACTTCCTCCATCATTCTGATTTCTGTTATCATCATCATCCACCATCATCATGGAGTAATTAGCACAAGAACTTGGATAGAATTCGTGGCTGGTTAAAGAGATTCAAGTTGAAACTCCAATTTGCATGAAGAATGGAATAGAGTAATTCACAAGGATTAAGCACGAATCACTGCAAACAGAAGCATACACATTCATTAGAGATCATTTTCAGCAAGTGTCAAAGGTTGAATTGGAGTCTAACCACCATTGCCATCACCAATTGCAAGGTATGTAAACTTCTTCGAATCTCACTACTCAGGCTGTTATAGGTCATGTGGTTAGGATAGGATTGTTTAGAGACCCTAGGGGAATGATTCTTGAAATTTAGGGATAGTTTTGTGGAGATCCATGACAGGTTGCCATTTCTGTTAGCTTCAAGAATAAGCTATGTGCTGGACTATAATCAATGTAATGAGGCATAAAATAATGAGGAAAGTATGTAGAGTATCTGTGGATCATCAGGTTTGAGTTCTGGCAAAGTTGACATCAGGCAAGCGTGGTATACCCT